>JANAVB010044217.1:1217500-1235000 GCA_029216955.1 Iris pallida | reverse complement strand
CGTCCGGACCTTAACCCCTCGAAGGGCATCATACTCCCAGACGTACATCTGCCGGACATTGATTATTCTCAAGAGTCCCCTGTTCCAGTCATCCCCTTTTTCGACTTGGAAGTGTCTTCGCTGTCAGCAGCCTTTCCACACACTTTTATTCTGAAATTCTCCACAGGGTGCCCCAAACTTGCCAAGGTTCAGGAAGCGATCGCCAAGTGGAATCTCTCGTCTGACTATCGAGTGGCCCCCCTCGACCCCAGACACATCCTACCTCACCTATCTTTGGAACGCGATCACAGGACTGTGTGGTCCAAGGGCACTGCTAGGATCGACACCCACCAGATGAAGATAATCAAGTGGTCCCTGGGATTCAATACCAAAGAAGATTCAGCCACCGTGGCAGCGTGGATTACCCTCCCTAACCTTTCTCTCATTTGCTTTGTCCCAGCGGCGCTTAGACGCATCGCCAACTCCTTCGGGACGTACGTGGCCACGGCGCCCGAGACCAGCAAACTCACCAAAGCCTACTACGCCAAAATCTGTGTTGAACTTGATCTCACATCAGAACCACCCAACTTCATTACTATCGAGCTAGGCAACCACACCCACACCCAACAAATCCTCTACGACAACCACATATTGCTTTGCAACCACTGCCACTTAAGAGGCCACCTTCCTAGGTTTTGCCACCGCCTTCACCCGGAGCTCAAAAAGAAGTCATCCAGGAAAGACAACGACCTTTCAGATGGAAGGTCCCCCAAGTCGCCCATTTTACCTCTCCTGAATTCTCACATTCGATTCGAATCCAGCATCAATGAGCCAGCCTCCAGCGATCCCCCGCGCAGAGCCCTGATCCCTTTCACTCTCCAACACATAGCGACCTCCAACCAATTCGCCATTTTCGACTCAAAGGACCAGGAGCCGGTCAGCCCCCCCCCCCCCTCCGAAGGCTCTAGCCTTCCCGAGCTTCCGCCCCCCTCTCCCAACTCCTCGTGAGCGAAGAAAGCAATCGTCTCAAGCAGCGCAGAGCAATGGCTCCCCCCAGCGGCCAGGAGGCAGACTCCACGACCTTCCCCCAATCAATGCAGCCCAGCCCCCCCCCCCCCGCCACCCCCCCCCGCGGGAACCCAGTCGTAGACGTACTAGCCCTCCTGGGACCTGACCAAGCGAGGAGAGGTATGCAAGTCCTAGCCGCAGGAGTCCCTCTTCAGCAGTTGTTGACCGAGAGAGCACACGACTCCCTGGCCATTCCATTGGAGGATCCTGTTATAGACTCAGCTGGAGACCTGATAGGCCCCTCCTCAAGTTCGTACGAACACCACAACTGTAATCTCCCTACAACATCGAAAACGGAAGCGCCGAACTCCCAATGGAGCAAGGTAGGCACAGACAATACCGTCACCATCCTAGCCAGATCTGCCGCAAGGCGGAACAAAAAACCCTCCCACAATATAACAAATGCTTAACATCCTATCTTGGAATGTTCGAGGTCTGGCAAACAAACCGACATTAAGGAGAATTTCCAGCCTTCAAAAAATTTACAAGATTTACATCTTCATCATCATTGAACCCAAAATCCCTTCCAAACGACTTAAATCTACCCAAATGGCTCTGGGCCTCCCCACAGCGATTGCAGGCAGGCACAATATTTGGATTCTGGGATCGAAGGATGTTAATCTCGATATCAACCAGGACTCCCAATAAGCCCTCTCATGCTGGGTCACTCATCCCACCCTCCCAGAGCGTGTCATCCTTTCAGCGGTACACGGTAGCTATGTCATCGCTGAACGCAAACTCATGTGGAACGACCTTCTCGACACCTATCTCCACAACACCAACACCCCCTGGCTTTGCATAGGGGACTTCAACGCCATCACCCGCAGAGAAGAGAAGATCAGAGGTCGCCCCACACCCCTATTAGCCATACATGACTTCAACGACTTCATATTCAACACTCATCTCACTCCACTCCAGTTCAAAGAAAGCAAATTCACCTGGTGTAATATGTAGGACGGCGATCGCCGTCAATATTCTCGCCTGGACAGAGCCCTCACCAACGCGTGCTGGCACGGCATGAGGATCAGCTCCACCATGTCCCACCTCAACTCCACAGAATCCGACCACGCCCCTATTCTGGTGGAAATCAAAAACAACACCCACCCACCCAAAAAGAACTTCCAATTCCTCGACTTTTGGACCGACCACCTGCAGTTCTCGAGCATTGTTGCAGAAGCATTGAACAGTCAGGATTCCCTCAACCCTTTCACTCGGGTTAGTAACAAGCTCAAAGCCACCAGGAAAGCCCTTTCCAATTGGAGCAAACAAGCCTTTGGGAATATTTTCCAAGCGATCCGCGTCGCTGAGGACGACGTCACCCGAGCAGAAGCTATATTCTTAACCGACCGATCCCCTGCGGCCAGGAGAGCCCTGAATCTTACCAAGGCCATGCTTAAATTCAGGCTCAAAGTTGAGACCGATTTCTGGAAACAGAAAGCCAGACTGAAATGGGACAGTCACGGGGACAAAAACTCTAAATATTTCCACACCTGCGTCAATGGAAAAAGAAACAAACTATCGATACATCACATATCAGACGAGCACGGCATCATCAGAACAGACCACAAGGGTATCCAAGCGGCGGCCGCCGATTACTATGCCAATTTATTCTCCAAGAAAACGGTCCATAAAGACTCATCATTCCTCGACCAAATTCCCACCATTATCAACGACTCCGACAATGCTTTGTTAGAGCGCCCCCTGTCCGAACAGGAAGTGAAAGATACGGTGTGGGCATTGAACGAACATAGTGCCCCCGGCCCAGACAGATTTACTGGAGTATTCTTTCGCTCCTGCTGGGAGATTATCAAGCGGGACATCACCGACGCGACTATTGCTTTCCTAGAAGGAGCTCATTACCCCAAAGCTATCTCCAGCGCCAACCTCATCCTTATCCCGAAAAAAGACAACCCCAACTTCTTTCGTGATTTTCGACCTATCAGTCTTTGTACCTTCACCAACAAAATAATATCCAAGATTATTGCTACTAGAATGACAGACATTCTCCCCAAAATCATCTCGGAGGAGCAAAGCGGATTCGTTCGAGGTAGGAACATCCAGGACAACATCATGCTGGCCCAAGAACTTATCACTGCATGAAGTTTCCTGCTCGAGGGGGCAACATCGCCATCAAAATTGACATAGAGAAAGCCTACGACAGACTCGATTGGCAGTTCATGATCTGGGTCTTCAGAACTTTCGGTTTCTCGGAGAATTAGACCAACACCGTGTGGAGATCCGTCAGCAACTCATGGTTCTCCACAGTTATCAACGGCTAATCTGAGGGCCTTTTCAAATCCAGCCGCGGTGTCAGACAAGGCTGTTTGCCATTGATTGTAAAAGAACAGAACAATTATCGGAGGACTGAACTTAGACTCATAATACAAACTCGCTCGTACAAAGAAAGCCTAGGGACGAAAACCTAGGTACAGCAGACTAAGTACGATTGTTTATTTTTGATTCTGGGGGGTGACGATAGAGGCTCGGGAAAGCGACGGCCGCTCTGCCTTACTCCTTGGACGATCGGTATGCAGCCTTGGCTCGGGGAAGATCTGCTCGGCGTTGACGAAGAAAGGCTCTTCTTACTCTCCTCGGGTTGCTCTCCTGGCTTCTCTCTCTCTGTGAATATCAAAAAAAGGGGGAGCTCTCTCTGTGTATATCTCTCTCTTCTTCTCTGTTTTTTTTTATTCTTTTGTTGCCGACCTTTCTCTCTCTTCTTCTTCTTCTTTTTTTCTTCACAAGGGAATGATGCCGGCTATTTATAAGAGTGGGGGCATTATTAGGGTTTGGATGATTACCCGTTCTCAAAGTGGCGGTGGCCTGATGATTAACCAATCTGGACCATTAGTCTTGAACATGAAAGATTTGGGCCGTTAATATGGATTATGCCAAATCCTATCAACAATTAATGCTGATTGTAATAAATCTTCGTCATGATGATTTGCTGACATCTACGAATCTTAATGAATAAATTTAATTCATTCTTCTGCCACGTGTCCCAGATTATTGGGATTTGGTCCAAGATTTGATTGACTTTAGGACACGTGTCCAGTCGTCAACGTTGAGCCGCATGAGGAGTGTCGATGTTTGGGCCACATGAAGGTCGTCATGACCGAGCCGCATGAATGATTTCATGACCGAGCCGCATGAATAGTCTCTATACTCGAACCGCATGAAGGTTGTCATGACCGAGCCGTATGGATATGTTCATGACTGAGCCGCATGGGAGTCTTCATGGCCGAGCCGCATGAGAGTCTTCATGGCCGAGCCGCATGGATCTCTTTATAGCCGAGCCGCATGGGGGACCTTCATGGTTGAACCGCATAGGTTTCTCTGCGTTGGCCGCATGAACTCGTTTATTCTTGGCCGCATAAGCTCGCCTCAAAACTTTGGTAGACAGCGCCACTTTGAAGATTTTCCTTATTCCCGAAGTACTGCTTTTCGTGTCAGTCATTATGACAACTTTATGTCAGGTCTGTCACTTGTCAGGTCTGTCAGCCGTCAGAGCATTAAATGCGTCCACACGTTGGGCACAGCTATTTTTGAAGACTACGTAGCCTCTCTCTCTGGGCCGCATGGAGTTTACTCGAGCTGCCTATATGCGTTGAGCCGCATGTCCATGTTGGTGACTTTTGAGCCATATGATACTCTTGAGCCGCATGAAGCTCGTCTAATTTTGAGCCGCATGAAGCTTCCTGGGTTCTGTGTCGCATGAAGAATGTCTCATGACCGAGCCGCATGAAGGACGTCCCATGACCGAGCTGCATGAAGAATGTTTCATGATCGAGCCGCATGAAGGACGTCTCATGACCGAGCTGCATGAGGAATGTCTCATGACTCGCATGAGGAATGTCTCGATCCGCCCGTGCACTCGCTTTGTGGGCCCGGGTATCCCGAACACACGAGTGCGTAGGTATCATGTTTGCTCCCTGATGTGGGGGCTAATAGAAACACTTGCCCTCGATCTTTGTTGGGAGACACTTGAGAACCACTCTGTCCGTTTGCCGCCGGGGGCTGGACACAGGCGGCTCTGTACAACTTTCCATCAGAGGCCCGCTTAGCGGGACGCTCTTGATGGTCAGAGGTTGGGACAGCTGACTGAGCCCGATGAGCCCGCGCTGCCCTAGACTTCTTCTACTTAGCACCCGAAGGTGCGTAATAGGAAGAGTCCAAGTTTGGAAGGAGGGAAGAGAAGTTGGTGCCCTTTTCAAAGGAGGTAAGGGGGCTCTATTTATAGAATGGAGTAAGCCCTTTCTTCTTCTCCTTTCCGATGTGGGACTAAAAGCAATATTTTCCATGCTTCTACAGGACCCCCTTCAAAGTTTCCAAATTGCAAATTTGGAACACTTTGAATAAGAAGCATGGAAAGTAGATTTGTTTAGGTGTGGCAATCCAATCAGAGGTAGCATGGACGTGATAGGTTTGGGTACTTCCGTTGGGGATTTTATGTGGACTTATCATCCTTGGCGTACCTTGGTTTTAGGTACGGATAATAAGTTGAGAGAGGGAACCATCATATTTACTCAGAGGTGGTATGGACGTGGTAAATATAAGGTTGATGGTAGAGCTTTCCTACTCAGAGGTGATATGGACATGGTAGGAGCGAACTCGAATGAGGATACATAGAACAACTCAGAGGTGCTATCAACATGGGTGTTCTATGCATTGGGTGAAAGAATGCTATGGAACAGCTGGGCTCCGAAAGCATGTGATGATGAGGAAAGATGTGGATGTACTAAGGGACCTAGTACGGCATTTATGGTCAGCAGAGGACATTTGTGGGCCTATTATCCTTGGCATACCTTGGTTTTAGGTACGAATAATAAGTTTGATAGGGATACCTAGGACAACTCCGCGGTAAGGCGGATATGGAGGTTCTTGGTATCGGGCAAAAGAATACCATGGAGCATTGAACAGTTTTCTGTTTTCTTTTACTGTTTTTCTTTTCTTTTTGTCAAGGGATGTGACCCCAGATGATGTAGTACTTTGAATTTTGAATAAATGAGCATGTTTCAACTCATCTTCTCTTTCTTGTACTTGTGGTATTTGTGGAATTGGACCTGCTGGGAGATTATTTGTGGACCTGTTACCCTGGGCGTACCTTAGTTTTAGGTACGGATAACAAGTTTGGTCAGGATATCCGGAACAGCCATGACAAAGTGGTCATGGGTGCTCTCGGTATTGGAAAAAAGAATGCCGTAGAGCAGCTGGGCTCCCGGGGCATGGTGAGATGGTGGATTTATGCTAAGAAGCTTAGCAAGGGATATTTGTGGACCTATTATCCTTGGCGTACCCTGGTTCAGGATACGGATAATAGGATGAAAGGAAACCAACATATTTGCTCAGAGGTTATGAGGACATGGCAAGCATGAGGGTTTTACTGCAGAATCTTCCTGCTCAGAGGTAATGAGGACATGGCAGGGGAGACTTCACGGAAGATATTCGTGGTCAACAGCGGACATTTGTGGTCAACAAAGGACATTTGTGGTCAACAGAGGACATTTGTGGTCAACAGAGGATATTTGTGGGCCTATTATCCATGGCGTACCCTGGCTTAGGATACGGATAATAGGATGAAAAGGAACCAACATACTTACTCAGAGGTAATGAGGACATGGCAAGCATGAAGGTTTTTGTTTCATCGCGGAATCTTCCTACTCAGAGGTAATGAGGACATGGCAGGAGAAAACTCAACGGAGGATATTTGTGGACCTATTATCTTTGGCGTACTCCGGTTGTGGGTATAAATAATAGGTTGAAAGGGAATCGACATACTTACTCAGAGGTAATGAGGACATGGCAAGTATGAAGTTTTCTTCGACGGAGCCTTCCCACTCAGAGGTAATGAGGACATGGCAGGAGTGGGCTCAATGAAGAGGGGTACATAGAAAGACTCAGAGGTAATGAGGACATGGAAGTTCTATGTAAAGGGGTGATTTGTTTTTGGCAGAAATAGAACGACTCAGAGGTAATGAGGACATGGCCGTTTTGGAAATTTGTGGATCTGTTACCCTTTTTGTGCACTGGGAGTGCGGGTAGTGGATCATGAGGGAGGATCCCTTCCAGGAAAAAAGTTCAGAGGTATGTTTATACATAACGTTCTCCCTAAAAGAGTGACCGAGATGTAAGTTCAGGGGTACCAGCGGGTACATGACTTGGTAGTTTAGGATTTTTGTGGAAGGAGGAGGTGAGTTCAGCGGTACGAGAGGGTACATGACTCGGTAGTTTGGGATTTTTGTGGAAGGAGGAGGTGAGTTCAGCGGTACGAGAGGGTACATGACTCAAAAATCTGGAATATTGTGGATATGAGTTCAGCGGTACCAGCAGGTACATGACTCGGTGATCTGGAGAGAATGTGGATGTGAGTTCAGTGGTACCAGCGGGTACATGACTAGATAATCTGGAGAATGGTGGGTGCGAGTTCAGGGGTACTAAGAGGGTACATGACTCGATAATTAGGAGAATGTTGTCTAAACATAGTATTTCTTTAGAAACTTGCCATTGACGGGCAACATAAGCAAGTCCCCATTCTGCTTGGCGAGGCGGTAGGCGCCGTTGGAGAACACGGCCTCAATGACAAATGGACCTTCCTATTTTGGCTGGAACTTGCCTGCGGTCTTGTGAGTCATGACCATTGGTCTCCGGACTGCCAGAACGAGATCGCCCACTTGGAATGTTCTGATTTTGACCTTCTTGTTGAAGGCTCCTGAGATACGTGCTTGGTATAGCTCGATCCTTTGCTGGGCTAGGAGGCGCTTTTCGTCTAAGGCCTCCAACTCTTGTAATCGGCGTCGATAGTTATCATCCGTTGTCAATTGATAAGTGAGGGCGATGCAGAGTGAGGGAATCTGAGTTTCCAGTGGAAGGACTGCCTCACTCCCGTATACTAAAGAGAATGGTGTATTCCCAGTAGCTGTTCGAACCGTGGTGCGATAAGCCCATAAGCATTCGCCGAGATTCTCGTTCCAGTCGTGTTTGTTGGAGGAGACAAACTTCTTGAGGAGTTTGATAATTATTTTATTGAATGCCTCTGCCAACCCGTTTGCTGCCGGGTTATATGGTGTCGAAGCGACATTCTAAATGCGGTGTTTGTCGCAGAATCGATAGAATGCATGGCTTGCAAACTGTGGACCATTATCATGGATGATCCTCCGTGGCAGTCCGAAGTGGTAGATGACGTGAAGCTTAAGGAAGCTGATCACGTTTGAAGTCTTAACTTCTGCGAGTGGGACGGCTTCCGTCCATTTGGAGAAGTAGTCGGTGATCGCAAGTATGAAGCGATGTCCTCGGGAGGAAGGTGGGGTGATTAGACCAATGATATCCATTCCCCATGCTTCGAATGGCCAAGATGCCGCCGTTGGATGTAGAAACTCGGATGGTTGGTGAATGAAGTCCGCGTGGACTTGGCAAGCCTTGTATTTTATGGCATAGTCTATTGCGTCTGCCACCATCGTGGGCCAGTAGTAGCCCATACGGCGAAGGCGGTCCTGTAGCTTAGGGCCAGGCTGATGGGCCCCACAGACACCGTCGTGAGCTTCTCGTACAGCTTCTTTGGCTTCTGCGTTTGACAAGCACCGGAGTAATAATCCGTCGTAGGATCGTCGGTACAGCATCTTTGTCTCTGTGTCGTAGAAGAATCTGAGAGAATGCCGTCTGATAGAGGTGGCTTCCCTTGGATTCTCCGGAAGGATATCGTATACGACGAAGTCAACGAACGGCTGTCTCCAGTCTGGTGTTTCGTCGACCGTCTGGGCGGAATAGCTCGCCACGAATTAAATATTGTTCTTGGGACAGACCAGTTCGTGGCCTATCACCTCAACCGAGTGATGCGCTTGGTTCGGCACTGCTAAGGAAGCGGCAAGGCCTGCTAGGGCATCGACTTCGATATTTTGAAGTCTGGGGACGTGTTCGATGAAGAATCCCTCGAATGAGGAGATAATGTTGATTGCTATTTGGTGGTAGGGGATCATGTCTTCATGGCGGACTTCGTACGACCCCCAAATCTGATTAATGATTAATTGTGAATCGCCGTATGCTTCAAGATATTCTACACCCAGCTCCTTTGCGAGTTGGAGGCCAATGACCAAAGCGTTGTACTCGGCCACATTGTTGGAACAGGGTTCCGTGAGAGAGTAGGTGCGATTGATCACTAGCCCGGTAGGAGAGATCAATATTACTCCGACCCCGACGATGATATTTCCCTTGGGTCCGGTTCTTGAAGCGCCATCGAAGAACATCCTCCATATGTTGTCGTGGGTGGTTGTATTAGAATCGGCGACCTCATCTGGGATTTCCTCGTATATTCTGGATGAACCCGATCCTGGCTGGGCCGCCAAAAAGTCTGCCAGGGCTTGGCCTTCGACAGCCTTCTGTGGGACGAAGATCATATGATATGGGGATAGCAGTATTGCCCATGTAGCGAGGCGAGAGCTGAGCGCCCCTGGTTTAGTCATGAGGACCCTGAGGGGATTTACCCGTGAGATCACATGTATGGTTTGTCCTGTAACATAATGCCGCGTCTTTTGAATGGCGAATACCAAGGCGAGGCATTCTTTCTCCACGGCAGTGTATCGGTGTTCGGGCCCGACCATCATTCGGCTGAGGTAGTATATGGCCTGTTCGTGTCCTGCGTCGTTATTTTGTGCCAGTAGGGCACCGAGGGAGTATTCTATTGCTCGTACATAGAGCAAGAATGGTTTTCCAGGGACCGGGGCCACCAGAACTGGAGGATTTGACAAATATTCTTTGATGTCGTCGAAAGCGCATTGGCATTCTTCGTCCCATACGAATGAGACTCCCTTCTTCATGAGGTGTGTGAACGGCCGGCATCGTCCGGAGAGATTGGAAATGAACCTTCTGATATAGGCTAGCCTCCCTTGGAGGCCTCTAAGTTCGCGGAGATTTTTCGGGGGACCCATCTCCATTATTGCCTTGGTTTTCTCAGGGTCTACATGGATACCCCGTGCAGTGATGATAAAACCTAAGAACTTCCTGCTGGATATGCCCAAGAACGACTTTGTAGGGTTCATCTTCAGGTTGTGGGCTCGCATCAGGTCGAATACCGTTCTTAGATCTTGCAGATGATCCTCCTTGCGGCGACTCTTGACAGCGATGTCGTCGACGTAGCATTCCACTGTTTTGTGCAAATGTTCTCTGAAAATGATACTCATAGCCCGCTGATATGTGGCACCAGCGTTCTTTAGACCGAATGGCATGACTGTGTAACAGTATGTGCCGATCGGTATTCTAAATGATGTGTGCTTCTCATCGTCGGGGGACATCTTGATTTGATTGTATCCCGAGAATCCATCCATGAATGACATTCGTTCGAAGCCGCATGTGTTGTCAATCATGATGTCCGTGATCGGGAGGGGGAATTCGTCTTTCGGATATGCCTCATTTAGATTACGGAAGTCGATGCAGATTCGGATCTTCCCGTTCTTCTTAAGGACCGGGACTATATTGGCGACCCAGTCAGGGTGTTGCTCCTCACGGATGAAGCCGCTGGCTATCAGTTTGTTGACTTCGACTTCGATCGCGTCCATGACGCCCGGACGGAAGCGTCGTTGCTGCTGCTTGACTGGCTTTGCATCTGGCCGTATATTGAGTTTATGGAGAGCAATATCGGGATCTAATCCCGGCATGTCTTCGTAACTCCATGTAAATACGTCAATGTATTCTCTGATGAGTTCCAGCAGTGATTCTCGTTCCTCGTCTGTTAGACTTTTACTGACGAAGATTGGCTTTGGAGAGGATTCGGTGCCGAGGTTGACCTGCATAACTTCATCCTCTGTAGGAGGTTCTCTTAGCTCGAACCGCTTTTCCCATTGTGCGTCTAACTGTTGGGCCCACGGCTCAAGCTCGAGGATTTCAGGAATGTCCTCATCTTCTTCGTAAGCGTCGACAAATGCCATGTTGACTGATAGGACTTGTCTGAATATGTCCCCAATGCTTGTGTCTGAGTCGGAAGTTGGTGACCCGGTTGAGTGTAACTGCCAATCACATTCTTCATCTGAACTCTCTGGAGTCGTTGTGGGAGTTACATACCCTAGTCCACATCGAGTTTTGCTATAGTAGTCCCGTGGTTTACCAGACGGTACTGGGGGCTTCAAAGGTAGTCGTCGTCCGGTACCGTAATTCAAGCCTGGTATAGTTTCTAGATCATATCCTTGTTTCTGCATGATGTATTTGGACTGGGGACTATAAAGGTATAGAGGCAATCTCCCGGCATCTGACCCAAGATCGACTTCTTTTATGGTGAAGGGGTACGGATCGTCTTTCCGGCCGAAGATAATCGGGTGGTCCCCTTCCTCGACTATTCGGTAAGCGTCTTCTGCCGGAGTGAGCTGGATTGTGGTATATACATTTGTCACTTGTGTGTGTAGGTGAGTGCCTATACCGTGGTCCATAGCATACATTGTACATAGCTTGTTGAGCTCGATGTAATTCAAAGATAGCCCTTTATTGATAAAATAAGGTATCTTCTCGAGAGGGATTACATCATCCGCGGAAGGGGTATCGGAGTGGGCAGCCACATACTTGGCTAATTCTGGTTCTTCTTCGGCCACCCCCTGTATAAGTGAAGACTGGGAGAGCGACCTAGTCAGCTTGATCTTCAGAGGCTCGACCGGGGGAGCAGGTCGTGGAGTTGTTGGTAGACTAGCAACCCCCAGCTTGGCATCTGACGTGGGGCGAGGAGTGGCTGGTTTGCTGGAAGTGTCAGACCTCGCGTCGGGGTGACGGCCCTTTTTAGGAAGACGTATTGTGAGCGGTCTGTCGGAGGGATTGAGTTTCTCCGCTTGGAGCTGACCGACTCTCGGTAGTCTGATGGTAAATAGCCCTGGTGTGGGTCTCGGCACTTGACCAGACCTCGGTAGCCGGATTCTCATCTGCTCTTCTTGCGCCGATAGACTGATTGCGTCCTTACGCAAAGTAGCCGTAAGGGGTACAGAACTGCCCGATTTACGAGCGTGGAGGTGGATCGTCAGGGGTTCTTCTGATCTTGTGGTGGTCTTGGTGTGAGCTTGCACCTCCTCTTCGACCAGATGCTTCTTTGATTTTTCGTACAGACAGGAGTCTGAGTAATAAGATTCGACCCCTTTGAAGGGATCGATATCAGCAAACTCTGTCCTCACGAAGCCGTGCTTATCGACATATTTGAAGCACTGGTGTAGCGTGGAAGGCACGATCATGTAATCGTGTATCCAAGGCCGCCCCAGAAGGATATTGTAAGAAGTGTCGGCATCTATGACGTAGCAGGTGACTTCTGATTGGAGATCGCCAATCTGACATTTCAAGCGAATCTTCCCTATTGGGTAGCTCCTGCCCGAATTGAAACCGCTAATGGCGGTGCTTGTAGGCGTCAGGCGATGCATTGGAATGCGAAGATGATGTAGCAGACCCTTCGGAATGATGCTTATGGAGGACCCAGGATCAATGTGCATTCGGTCTACCTTTACGTCGCCGATGTATCCAGTGTAGTACAATGGGCGATCGTGCAGGTTAGTTTTGATGAGCATATCCTGCGAAGAGAAGACGATATTGGGCATTACACCTGTACACGCACTATCTTGGAGATCTGTAGGCTGATTATCTCCTGTGAGGTTGACCTGAGCCAAGTATACGTCGGCATTTTGGAGCGCCTCACTTAGAGCCGTGCGGACATCCTTTGAGAGCCTCAGGAGTTCATAGAAGGACAATTTGGCCGGTGTATTAGCCAATTGTGCCAAGATGTCGAAGTTGTAGGGCCTCTCCTGCCCCTGAGGTGTCTCCTTTCGGAGGGATTTGTCGAAGCGAGTCTCCTTCGGCCTAGGCTTATCGGTCGTCGAAGGCTGAGCCGGTCCCGGAGTATCAGCGTTTGTGGGCTGCTGATCATTAGTCGGATTCTCGGCCACTGGTTGGGCTTGTGCTTCAGATCGAGTAGTGACGGCTGAGACTTCCTCCTCCTCTGCCGAGGCGGTGCGACATGATCTGACCTTTCCACTTTTCTTTTTAGAAGGTAAAGTGGGCTGAGTCACCTCGTAGACTAGGCCCGGATGAACCCACATGATTTCCCCTCGTGATGTGGTGAGGGGTACTAGGCCGGGAGTTTGATCACGGGCAGGCGGAAGATTAGTGATTTCCATCGTTGCCAGAGGGATGGGTATGACACCGTCTTGAGTCTCTGTTGGAGGGAAATTGCCGAATTGTACGGACACCATGTTGGCTGCTACGGTTACCTCCTCGAAGTCGATAGCCAGAGCGTTTGAATCGATGAGGTTCTGGATATACCGTTTCAGTTGGTAGCAGTCGTGTGTAGCATGGTGGACGTAGCGGTGGTAATGGCAGAACTTCGGATTTTCCAAATCAGCAGGCCGAGGTTCCCGCCTTGGTGGAGGAAGCTGAATTCTATCTCCTTGTATAAGCATGTCCAAGATAGGCTTGACGTGGCCGTCTTCGAAAGAATAAGTGATTTGAGGCCATTGTTTGTCTGCTGGCTGTGGCTCGGGCTTCTGGGCTGTATCGGTCACCATGGACTGCTTGCCTTTGTTGTCCCGGTTGTTGGAGGGGCTACCCCTATTGTCATTGCTGGCGTTGGGACGCTTCCCCTTGCTCTCTCCTTCTGAGATATGCAACCCCAGTTGGCGAGCTTTCTTCAATCGTTCCTCGGTACTTGTAGCGCTGATGATAAAGGCCTTCCAGTCTTTGAATTGACTTTTGCCCATCCAGAGACTAATTGTTGGGAGTAGTCTCTTTTGGCAAATTTCAATCAAGGAAGAGTCCGGGTTGCCAGATGGTAACTTCATTGCGGTTTGACGAAATCGCTCAATGTAATTCCTTGTCAGCTCTTTCTCTCCTTGGACGACGTCCATGAGGGTAGACATCGTGACGTCCTGCCCTACCTCATAGAACCTCTCCAAGAACAAGCGCTTGAAGCCAGCGAAGGAGTGGATGTAATTATCTGGCAGGTTGCGGTACCAATCGAAGGCGACTCCTTCCAGTGCCCCAATGAATAACCGTGTGAGGATGGCGTCATCATGGGGCAGATGGTCGGTAGTGACCTCAAAGTAAGTGATGTACCGGCTTGCTGAAGTCTTACCATCATATGGGTTGATATTGAACGGCTTATATCTTGGGGGAAAGGGCACATCCCTCCATTCAGCTGGGTATGGTTGCCGTATTCTGAGGTCTTGAGAATTTTCTCGGGCGTGGAACATCGCTCGAAGCTCCTGAACCTCTCTCCTTACTTCTCGGGCCTCATCTGTCGCGGTAGGGGCCGTTATCTCGGGAGCATTATTGCCCGGGTTTGGTGCCCCTGAATTTGAATCTATGTTGTTTGCGGGACCCGTGCTTGTCTGACCAGGTGACACTCCCTGCAGAGTAGGAAGCGCTGCTTTGATCTCGTCTACAGACTTGACCAAGGCGTGCAGTATGGCCTCCAAAGTGTCGATACGTTGGCAATCGCCGGAACCACCTTGGCTGTTGTCCGTCATGAATACCGTCCTTACGTGAGGAGTGACAGAAGGAGAAGTGGCGGACATGCCCTTCGAGTCATACTCATGCATCGAGAAATCATCAGGATATGTGGGGATGTTCTCTTCAGGTTCGGACTCGGAAGGAACAGTACCCCCAGCTTCAGAGCTTGCTTCGTTTAGGACGTCTTCGGGGACGTCGGTATCTGTTGTATCCGTCGGAGGATTTGCTTCCTCCAGTCCGTCTTCTTGGAATGTCGGGTTGTCGTGGAGATTTGGAGGAGTGCTACCCCCAGTTCCGACGACCCCCAATGACGTAGATGGCGAACTTCCTACTACAGCAGTTTTCGTCTTTGAACGGGTGTGTTGGAATACTCCAGTAGAGGATAATCCTTTAGACGACGGCTTCTTAGCTGCAATAGTTGACACCTTTGGGCTGGAGATGCTTGTCTTCTTTCCTCTCCCCTCCACGGGGACTTTCCGTGCGGAATTGCAGGAGGCAACGGGAGGTGCCTCGTCTTCCGAGCTCGGATGTTGTAATCTTTGGAAGACGGATGGCCGGTCTTCCGTTACTGCCGAGTTGTTGCAACAGCAGTTGACGATAATCTGGGTGCAGTGACGTCCCTGTGAGGACTCTCTGCATGCTGAGACTCCTTCTCTTTCCTTGCGTTTGTGGAGGATAGCTTCACGCAGGTCAGAGGGACCACTTTGTCCGTTTGCCGCCGGGGGCTGGACTCGAGTGGTTTTATACAACTTCCCGTCAGAGGCCCGCGTGATACTCAGCGGGACGCCCCGATAGTCAGAGGTTGGGGCAGCTGTCTGGACTTGATGAGCCCGCGCTGCCCTAGACTTTTTCTTTTTAGCACTTGTGGGTGCGTAATAGGAAGAGTCCACATTAGGTATCACAGAGTCTGGATTTTCATCCAGAAAGTGATCAGAGTTAGGAACGCATGAGAGTCGGTCGAAAACTGATCGAGAGAAGCACGGTAGAGACGCTATGCGGCTAGCGTTGGGTGCCGTGCAGGCTATCTGCATGCGACTGTCTTCTGTTGTGGGACGAGTTCTTATGCGGTTAGGAGTCACGGCCGTGCAGGCTGTCCGCATGCGGTTGGCATCTGTGGCCGCATGGGTTTTCTGCAAGCGGTTGACTTTACTAGCCGCAGGAACCTCATCCATGCGGTTGGAAACTGTAGCTGCATAAGTTATGCGGCTGACAGAAGTGGCCGCATAAGTTTTCTTCGTGTGGTTGATGGTTGTGGCTGCATGGATTTTCTTTCTGCGGCTAATACCCCTCTGTGGCTCAGGTTGAGCAGAGACCCTCTTTGCCCCTGCAAGTCTAGCATCATAGTGTTTTCTTCTGCCGGACTTGGGGACAGCAGAGGTGTCTGCGATCTGAAGTGGGGCCGCAGGAGAATCTTTCTCACCGTCTTGAGCGACCGAGGGTATCCCATCGAGGGCTTAGGGAGGAGCAAATGACTTTGGCCTCCACTCTTTGCGAGCCTTCATGGTGCGGGTGCATTTCTGGACCGGGCCAGCGCTGCCTTCAGAGAGCATCTCTTCGAACGCCTGTTGGTCGAAGCGGACGACCATCTTCTGTTGTGTGGAGCCAAGTTTGGCTGCATCCGATTGCGTCACCAACTCCTCAGCCGTGGAGAAGTTAGTCCCCAGCAGAGTCGCCATCGTGTTTGCCATTGATTGTAAAAGAACAGAACAATTATCGGAGGACTGAACTTAGACTCACAATACAAACTCGCTCGTACAAAGAAAGCCTAGGGACGAAAACCTAGGTACAGCAGACTAAGTACGATTGTTTATTTTTGATTCTGGGGGGTGACGATAGAGGCTCGGGAAAGCGACGGCCGCTCTGCCTTACTCCTTGGACGATCGGTATGCAGCCTTGGCTCGGGGAAGATCTGCTCGGCGTTGACGAAGAAAGGCTCTTCTTACTCTCCTCGGGTTGCTCTTCTGGCTTCTCTCTCTCTGTGAATATCAAGAAAAAGGGGGAGCTCTCTCTGTGTATATCTCTCTCTTCTTCTCTATTTTTTTTTTATTCTTTTGTTGCCGACCTTTCTCTCTCTTCTTCTTCTTCTTTTTTTTCTTCACAAGGGAATGATGCTGGCTATTTATAAGAGTGGGGGCATTATTAGGGTTTGGATGATTACCCATTCTCAAAGTGGCGGCAGCCTGATGATTAACCAATCTGGACCATTAGTCTTGAACATGAAAGATCTGGGCCGTTAATATGGATTATGCCAAATCCCATCAACAATTAATGCTGATTGCAATAAATCTTCGTCATGATGATTTGCTGACATCTGCGAATCTTAATGAATAAATTTAATTCATTCTTCTGCCACGTGTCCCAGATTATTGGGATTTGGTCCAAGATTTGATTGACTTTAGGACACGTGTCCAGTCGTCAACGTTGAGCTGCATGAGGAGTGTCGATGTTTGGGCCACATGAAGGTCGTCATGACCGAGCCGTATGAAAGATTTCATGACCGAGCCGCATGAATAGTCTCTATACTCGAACCGCATGAAGGTTGTCATGACCGAGCCGCATGGATATGTTCATGACTGAGCCGCATGGGAGTCTTCATGGCCGAGCCGCATGAGAGTCTTCATGGCCGAGCCGCATGGATCTCTTTATAGCCGAGCCGCATGGGGGACCTTCATGGTTGAACCGTATAGGTTTCTCTGCATTGGCCGCATGAACTCGTTTATTCTTGGCCGCATAAGCTCGCCTCAAAACTTTGGTAGACAGCGCCACTTTGAAGATTTTCCTTATTCCCGAAGTACTGCTTTTCGTGTCAGTCATTATGACAACTTTATGTCAGGTCTGTCACTTGTCAGGTCTGTCAGCCGTCAGAGCATTAAATGCGTCCACACGTTGGGCACAGCTATTTTTGAAGACTACGTGGCCTCTCTCTCTGGGCCGCATGGAGTTTACTCGAGCTGTCTATGTGCGTTGAGCCGCATATCCATGTTGGTAACTTTTGAGC